>CM044006.1:12856701-12866768 GCA_024085815.1 Flaveria linearis
ACATACATACATACATACATACATACATACATACATACATACATACATACATACATACATACATACATACATACATACATACATACATACATACATACATACATACATACATACATACATACATACATACATACATACATACATACATACATACAAAATATAAGGTGTATATATGTTGATGTGTTCCCGATAAGATTGTTTAGGGTATCATTAAAACGTCACAGTTTGTTCACGTACGCATGTTTGTATGTACGTTTACGAAGTGTATTTGTTCTTATTGTATATATATGTTGATGTGTGTGCATATTAATGAAAAAAAATATCGGATTCGATGTACGTAATGATCATAAACGGTTAATGTGTGGGTTTAGGGAACCCCAAAAGGTCACGTTTGGCCTCGATGTTCGAAGGTGAAATGTATATAAGGTGAAATTCTGGGGCACAAACCGTCACGGTTTGGCCTCCACGTGACGGTTTGTGCCGGGAATCCCGGCCTTTTGTCAAATCACGTCTACGTCGTACCTTAAACTGAGACCGTGTACCCTAGAGGTCACGGTTTGGCCTCCACGTAACGGTTTGGTGACCGCTTTTCAACTTTAACAGCCCATTTTGTCATTTTGTCGTTTTGTTGTCAGGAGGTCACGGGGACTACCACCCCGAACCGTGAAAGCAAGACCTGCTGTCACGGGGACAAACACCCCAAACCGTGACAGCAAGTCCATGCGGTCACGGTTAGGTGCCAAAATGTGACCGCAAGACCTAACCGTGACCGTTTGAACCGGCCCACCCCCAAAAACCCATGCGGTGTCCCCATTAGAACCCTATTGTTTTAGGCCACATTAAATAGTCCGTTCGGAACCACAGTAACAATATAAGAAATGCTAGGCTAGTACTACTTTGAAGTCAAAATCTCTTCCTAGTTATATTTATAAAAAATGTGTTATCAACAAAAATATCCACCGACCTTTAGTTTTAAGAATACGTTAATGTTTTGGTCCAAATAATACGTAAGCATGATGTGGATTTTCCAAAGCATCGATGCCATCGTTCTTTGACAAAATTTTATTCGGTGTTCAACAAAAAATATGGTATCTCATGATTGGTTTTAATATTATTTTATAGTTATATGTAACAGCAATGTCCTTGTAAATATATAAGTATAGAAATAGTCATAAGAATAAGTTTGACACAAACACACACAAACGTGTGTGTTTGTATATTATCTACCTATTAATTGTGCATTATATATAAACCAATTTGTTGGCTTAGCAAGATAGTGTGGTGGTAAGAACCAGGGTTTTTTGGGCTTTTACACTGGACCAGGTTCGATCCCATGCTATCAAGTTGGTGTCTAAGCCATCAATAATGATCGGGATGAGGCAAGTGGGTTGAGTATAATGCGAAGCATAATCAAACTACCGATGCCCGAGTTTTGGTGAGCTAATTGTCTTTTGTGTCTTGCTCTTGTTGTCTGGGTGTCGCAGACCAGTCATCGAGTCTAGTAAAACCTCATTTTTAATCACTATTCATTTGATAATGTTTATGACCACGTGACAACACATAACTAACTGGTTTATTATTATTTTATTTTTTTATTTCCTTTTTGATTTTTGATTCTTTAGTTTAATCTAAATAAAATGTGTTAACAAAGAAGCTGCTGGTCTAGGTGGTTGATCGTGCATCCTCTTAGCCACCTAGTCGAGTCTTAGCCACCTTGATTTTGATTTTTTTAATTATCCGGGCTTTTTGACTTTTTCTATTGTTATTTTCTATTTTAATTTAGCTTCTTTATTTAAGTTTATAGTTTGAGCTAAATTCGGCTTTGCTCTTTGAGCTTTCACAAAAATAACTATATTTTTTCAAAACATTAAAAACATCAATTTACCTTTAAAAGTTTCATTATGTTATTTAAATTTCAATCTAAAAGTTTAATCGGTTGCTTTAGTATTGATCCAAAATAATAAAAAAAACTTTTGTACTGAAATTGAAACAATAATTAAACTTCTAGACTGAAATAAATGTTTTAAAACTTTTGAATAAAATGATTACTTTTATCAAACCACAATGAGCAAAATCAAAATCAACTCTTATAATTTTTTTTCTGGTACTTTTTGACTTATTTTCTTTTGTTATATTTATTTTAATTTAACTTCTTTTATTTAACTTTATAATTCCCATCATGATACGTTTCTATATTTTATACTTTAATAAAGAGTAAATTTTAGTCCGCATGATTTGTTCAAAATAACCATTTTAGCACAATAATTTAAAATATGTTTTTCAATACCTATGGTTGAGTTTCTTGTCCATATCTTAATCCCAAGGCATTAACTTAGTCTATTATCTTCTGGAAAATGAATGCTATTTCACTCTTTTTTTACATTTAAGAAACTAAATAGGTAAGTTATTAAGATAATCTAAAGTTGTGAGATTATTTGTGTAACTTACTTAAAAATTTAACAAAAAGCCAACAGAAACGTAAACAAAAAATCCCACTTGTCGTCGGTGTATCACTGGCGTCAACAACTATCATCTCAACAACCATCATCTCATTCGCCAAAACATCCTCCATCAAGTGTGGAATAGTATGAACACTATGATTTGGACAACTCCTAAACTTTAATTAATAACTAAGAAAACTCTCTTAAAAAGTTGATTATAATTGACCCTTAACTGGGATTTATATAGGCTAACCTTACTCGCTAGACTTTGATAAAAATTGCTTAAAATAAACAATTAGAATATGTATCCCAATCTTACTGAATTAAGATCAATATTAAACATGTGTGCATTGTACCCCCAATCCTACTCGATTGAGGAATCCTTCTACCTAACCAACTCGCCATTTATTTTGCGTGCCAAGGGACTAGAAAAGTACGTGCCAATATCCTAATTTGTAAGTCGTACTAGAGGGGTCTTCCACTCCAAGTATGTCTCGCATTTCTTTAAATTTCATCATTGCTAGTGCCTTTGTTATCGGTTCTGCTCTTTATTCGTCATGTCATATACCCCAACCACAACTTGATTAGTATCCACACACTCTCGTATGAAGTGATAACGGGTATAGATATGTTTCCTCCTACCATGGAATATGAGATTTTATGTAAGATCTATAGTAAGGATGTAGAATGACTTCATAGGGGGTTGACATATTAGTGCTTGTGTAGGGACTCATATTAGAAAGTACTTAGAATACATACGGCTTCACCCTAAGGGTAATTTGAAACCTGCTTTGCCTTCAAAATACTTGAGTCATTTACATTTTAAGTATGGTTTCTCCGCTCCACCACACTTTTTAATAGCGGTGTGTATAAGGCAATTAATTGCCTTAACGCCTTTGTCGTCATAGTATTTTTAACTTATGTGAAGTGAACTCTCTACCCCTATCAGTTTGTAAGGTTTTGAGTAAATTACTAGTTTCTTTCTTGACAATAACTTTGAACCTTTTAAGAACTTGAAAAGCTATCTCTTTTTTTTTCTTTCAACAAAAAAGACCACATAAAGCGTGAATAATAACAAACTAACACAAACATATACTTGTTACCTGCCATAGTTGGTGCGAAGATCGACCCACACAAGTCATCATGAACTAACTCCAATTGTTAAGACGCCCTATAAGTTGCTTTTTTGCGGGAATGGTTGTTTTGTTTGTTTCTATATCATGCAATCTTCCCAAAACTAGTTTTCGTGCTGCATATTGGTAACCCGGTAACCATCTTTTCTAGTTGTTGCAAAGACTTGAATTCAAGTGGCCTAGTCTAACATGCCCAATCCATAAGTCTTCATCAATCTTCGATTGCGAGCATATAGGATTTCTCACTTTTAATTTATTTATGGAGCTGATTATTGTTTCATGTGACTCTTATTATAATCCCTCCTTTCTATCATAGGCGTTGTTAGATTGCGAAGCTATGATGTTGATTCAAGTGGTGAATTGTATGAAAAAAATGAGTTTGTTAACTCCCCAACTTTTAATAGTAACCAGGAAAACTCTCTCAAAACTTGATTATAGTTGAACCCTGTTTCGGGTTTATATAGGCTAACATAACTTGTTAAACTTTAATATGAAATGCTTAAAATAAATAATTAAAATATCTATCCTAATACACTCGATTATGATTACAAGTAAACATATGTTCCTTATACCCTACCTACTAAAATGAGGATTCTTTCTAGCTGCCCTAACTTGCTATTTGTTTTACAAGCCAGGGACTCGGGTATTAAAAGCCAGCACCCCACCACCCTTTTGTTCTCCTTGTCACAAAGACCCTTCCTAAATCATCAACAGGGTTCTTGAACATTGCAAAAAATCACCTACAATTCTTTAATTTTATGTATAATGAATTTTTCTGAACAAAATATGTAATTTACTTAGTCAAACCCCATCTCTCTTGCGATCGGCCACTGCTACACTCATTTATGTTATCTTTTAAGGCCCCGTTCCGGAAGTCTCATAGTTGGTAATCATAGCATAAAATCACTTTATATAAAACATTACAGCGGAATTAAATAACATTCATTTAAAACTTGTAGATCATATTGTAATCATACATTTGTCTCCCAAATAGAATAAAAACATTATACTTTTCCAAATTAAAATAAACGATTTCATAAACATGGGTTGGAGAATGGCTTCTCTGCTAACTCAGCAATATCAAACCTGCTTGAGTGTAGCAAGATGGTATGTCAAGTCTGTTGACTTCACCATTCTCTCTTTCCACAACAAAGTTGTGAGGAGAGTCATCAAACCTCCACTGGACAATCTTCTTCCTAGGAATGAGGAGTTTGTTTGGTAGTTTATCCCCTTTTCTAGTGTCCAGTAGAGTCACCAATCTTCTTCTCAGATTCTTCTCTTCTTCTTTGAGGGAATCAGAGTTTGTAGCCAAGAGTTGAAAAGCTTGGTCCAGTGTTCCTCTGGGCAGATTAAGGAATGCATCTCTTATGAGGGAACATGAGGAGCATCAATGTATCATAGTGTTTATAACTCTTCCTCATAAGAGATGTAGCTTAGGATTGAAGTTGATGAGCTTCCTTTGATCTCCTTGATTCTTCTAAGGTCAGAGGTTTAGATGGTTTAGAGGATAGCTTGGGTAGTTTTTGGGTATGGGTTTTGTTTAGTTTTAGGATGAGTAATGGTGGTGGTTATTGAGTGGAAGTGGATGATGGTGGAATTAGGGCTGATGTTGTAGCTTCAGGGGTGTAAGGTTCAGTAGTGGGTTCGGTTTTAATGGGAAAGGGAAGATGTATGGGCTCAAGTTTTGTTGGTTGTGTTTTTTGGTGTTAGCTTGGGTACCATCCTCTATACACTCTGAGTTTGATACACCTCTTCCTTCTTCCTAAGCGAATGTCAGCTTTGATGTCACTGACATGTCGTTATTGGTGTTTTCTAACATGGGTCCTACTTGCCTACCTGTGAAGCCGTGGGCCTTGAGATAAGCCTTCATCCAGGCTTTGTCTCCCACCTTTTTGACAGTCGCAAGTCTGGCCTCCTCTTCCTTCTTCTTCTCTTTCACCTTCTTTCTCGAGCCTTCTTCCTCTTTTGTTGATCTGATCTTGTTCTTTGTTGAAAAAGAACAAGATTGTCTTACTTTTATGAGGAGTCAGCTCTTCCTGAGAATAGCCTCTTGAGCATAAGAAGGCTATCCTCTGCACCCTTTTCCTGTGCTCTTCTTTTTCCTTCTTTCTCATCTTCTCTTTTTTTCGACCAATCTTACCGCTTCCTCCTTTTCCTTTTGCAACAGGGTTGTCTTTTCCAGTTTAATAGGTTCATCAAATAGGAGTAAGAGGATTTCCTCATTACCTACTCCTAAATTGATGAGCCTATCAATCACCTCCACTCTTCATTTATTGTTGATAGAGTCTTGAGCTGCTATTATGCCTTGCTACTTGCAGGTAGCAGCTTCCCAATGGTGAGTCTACCTTTTCTTTTCAGCTTTTCCATTCTTTTTTCTTCCAAAATCTCTTTAGCAGTCATCTTCCTTTTTTCTTTAGGATCTGAGGAAGGTTCAACCTTTGAGATCCTGGCTTGGATGATTCAGGTTGGGGAGAGTGAGGTTGAACTTGTGGTGTTAGAGAGAGATGGATTTGAGGAAGTCTTCACTATTTACCTCAGAGCTAGATCAAGAATGACCTCTGTGAGAGGCAGATCATCAGACAAAGACGATAATTTAGTAATCCATTCCGCAACTTGAAATTCTACTTTAGAAGATTTGAATATCACTACCTATCCTAATTGATTCAGTTTTCTAGGCCATGAGTCTTATTTCCCCTACAAAGTCAACCTCAGGTTCAATAGGGACCTTAGGTTGACCAACTTCTTTCTTAGTGGTAGGTGTGCACTTAACCTTTGAAGCTCTTTAGCTCTCAAGTAGGCTATTGCTACATCGGGTGAGGGTTGTTCAAGTGAGGAGATTATAAGAAACTTGGTTAGGAATCTTTGAAGATCAATAAGTATCCTGGTTCCCACTTGAATTTCAACAGGAATTTGCAATGGGAAGATAGCTGTGGAGTGTTTGTGGTATAGGGTAAGTTGAGGATGGAGTTGAGATGGCCAAGGTAAGATCCTCATTTTTGTCTCTGTACATTCTCCCCTTTTTTCATAGCATCATCTTGAGAAGTAGATGAGCTAGAGGAAGAACTGAATCCCCGATTTGTGCTGAATAAATCGAGGATTATGTACCGAATATCAACTGGATCCTCACTTATGGTGTAGGTTGAACCATCAGGATTACTGAATAATCAACTAAATAATCAACTGAATCTCTGATTTATGTTGAATAAGTAGATGAGCTCATAGTTGATTATGTGCTGAATAAATCAGGGACATGTAAAATGTATTCCTGATGAGATTTTCTCTCAAATTATTAAGCACAAATCGAGAGTAGTTGAACCTTAGGCCTTTTACCAACCCATGAACGAGGCAGCCCAGATCATAAAGAATTTGATCCCAACCCCCGAATTTGTTTGACAAGCTGTGTAGAATAATGTGGAGCAAGTACTTTCTCTTCGGAAAAATAAAGTTTTCTTCCGAGGGTAAATTTCTCTTCGGAAGAATTTACTAAAAAATTCGAAGAAAATCTGTTGTAACAGGGCTTAGATTGTAAATAGACACTTAGACATAACATATTTCAAAAATTTCAAAAGAGATTTACTAATCAATATTAATCATCCTAATAGCCATAATTAAATACTTAAATCTTTGTTCATTTAAGTTTTGGTGAACATATCAGCATATGTTCATTTTAATCAACTTTGACTAGTTTGATCAAGTTTTCTCATTTATATCTCGAATGAAATGATACTGATATCAATATGATTTGTCTTGGAATGCTTTACTGGATTTTCTCTATGATAGAAATAGCACTCTTGTTGTCTATGTGGATAGGAGTCTCCATGAAGTTGAAACCATAGTCTAACATCTGATTCTGAATCCATAGCAGTTGAGCATAGCAGCTAGCAGCAGCAATATATTCATCTTCAACAGTTGATGTAGAGACACATGATTGCTTCTTGCATTGCCAAGAGATAATCCTTCCACCAAGAAATTGAGTCCTCCTGATATGGATTTCTTGATGATGTTGTAGCCACCATATTACTGTCAATGTAGTATAAAGATTGAAATCCTTGTTCTTAGGATACTAAAGGCCTAGTTTGAGAGCTCCTTTAAGATATCTAAGATTCTTTTGATAGCAATTATATGAGACACCTTAGGAGTATCCTGATATCTTGCACAGATGCAAGTTGCAAACATGATATCAGGTCTGCTTATAGTGAGATATATTAGAGATCCAATAATTGCCCTGTACTAATGCTGATCAGTATCTCCCCCTCGAGTCAGGACAAAGATTATGATTTCTTTGTATAGGTGTCTTTGCTGGCTTACAGTCTTTCATCTCGAATCTTTTAGTATATCCTTGGCATACTTAGATTGATTGATAAAGAACCCTTCTTCCATCTTTTTAATGAATTCCTAGGAAGAAATCCATCTTGCCTATGGAACTCATTTCAAATTTCTTCCTCATGATGCTTTCAAAGTCTTTGCCTATTTGTCATTGGATGAACAAAATAATGTCATCAACATAGACTTGTAGAAGCAGCATATCCTTCCCAGACTTCCTTATGAACAATGTTTTGTCTATGGTGCCTCTGGTGTAGCCATTCTTCAGAACAAATTGAGACAATGTCTCATACCACAGACTAGGTGCTTGTGTAAGCCATAAAGAGCTTTATCCAATTTGCATACATATTAGGGTGCTGCGGGTCTTAAAATCTAGGTGGCTGACACATATAGATTTCTCTATCAATATCCCATACAGAAATGCAAATTCACATCAAGTTAGTGGACTGTGAAGTTCTTAGATGCTGCAAAAGCAAGGAAATTCTCACAGTTTCAGTCTTGCAACAGGTGCAAAGATATCAGTGTAATCTATCCTTTCTTATTATGTTATCCTTGGACTACAAGTCTTGCCTTGCTCTTGATGATCAAAGCTCTATCATCCCTTTTATTCCTGAACACCCCACTTGGTGCCAATAGGGAGTTGACCAGGGGTAGGTTGGTAGGTTTCATACTTTTTGTCTCTTGAATTGAAGCAACTCCTCTTGCATTATTTCAACCCAACTATTGTCCTTGAGAGCTTCCTCCACCTTCTTGGGTTCCATCTGGGAGAGAAAGCATGAGTACAAACAGAGATTCCTGTTATGAGTTTGTCTTCTAGTTCTCACACCTTCTGAGGCATCCCAATGATGTTTTTAGCTGGATGATGTTATGAATCTTAAGTCTTGGAATCACATCTAGTTGCATAGATAGATCCAAGTTTCAAAGGTTCTGCTCAGGAATGTGAACATTGATTCCAGCTGATGTCTCACACTTATGCAATGAGGACTGATTGAATGAATAGTGACAACATCAATGTTTTTTTTGCTGTGAATAGTATTAATAGTTACCTGTTCCTCTAGATTACTGTTTCATCAGCTTGGTCTTGAGAGTTTTGAGTTGTCAATCTATGAATTTTGAGGCTGTTATGACCATTGTTGTTGAGACCGGATCGGACCGGCCGGTTCGACCGGTTCGACCGCGAATCGGGGCCTGGTCCGGTCCGGTCTAGGGTGGTTCGTTTTTGGTACGTTGAACCGGCCGGTCGTACCCGAACCGGCGGTTGGACTGGCGAACCGGGCCGGTTCGGACCGGTTTTCAATTTTTTTTTGATTTTAGTGGGTAAAAACGGGGTGTTAAACCATAAATTAGTACGTCGGATATACAAATATAGTTAAGTTTTATATATAACTATAAAATATATGTATAAATCATATATAAATTACTTATATTTAATTACATATATAAATATAATTAAAATATAGTTAAATCCGATCCAACCGGTCCGACCGGTCTGACCACCAAACCAGTAAGACGTCCAGTTCGACGTCCGATCCGGTTCTGAAAATATTGGTTATGACTCAAAGCCATGAGTTTGAACAATCTGAATTGAATTATGCCTCTCGTTTATATAATAAAATACATACATCGCATCCGTATTTCTATATACGGATTTAAGTCATATATATTTAGATTTAATTATATAGTTAAAAAATTAAAAAATAAGTATTTAATTAGAAAATAAAAGAGTATGTCTCTGAAAAAGAAACCATACTATATATTGCACTTCAAAGGACATGCCACATTAATCTTTTTAGTAAATACTTCCGGTGGTTTGGATAACTAGGACTCACATAGGTATGGCTCGTAGTCTCGTACGGCTTATAAACGAATAATGATATGGATGTAGGCAATTAACTATATGTATTTATTTCTTACATCTAGCTTTCTTTGTTTCAAATAATTACACATAATTTAGAATATATGAAAATTTATTTACGAATCGTAAAAGTTTGAGAACTACTTTATGCGATCGTTCTTGTTACCTTAAAGTATCTTTAGGAGGCTCGGAATGAGAAGGTAACCGTAAACAAGACGATTTGCGTGACAAAAGATTTTTGAAGAGATCAAAGCTCTTGGATTTTTATGAATAAAGATTATGGCTAACACCGAATTATAAAAAGGCCTAGTTGGA